>OX438673.1:19957447-19979947 GCA_949316385.1 Globia sparganii
CCTCCTGTATTCGAAGGTCGAGGGGCAGTATCCCGGCCAGTATCAGTGCCGAATTAAGGGAGACCGTACGGTAGGACTTGCACAGTTTCTGCGCGAATCCCCTCTGTACTGCATTCAACGCCTTCTGTGTTCCAATTTTCTTAGCTGCAGGTGCCCATGCGCTAGCCGCGTACAAAATGACCGGCTCCACAACTGCTGTATAAATTATTTTGATGACGTCCGGATGCAGTCCCCAACTCAATTTTGCAGCCCTGGAGAGCTGTTTGTACAAATTTGCTGCTTTTTTACAAACCTGTGCAACGTGGGTATTAAAGGTCATCCTGTCATCCAGAGTCAACCCTAAAATTTTAATTTCCTTTGACATTCCAATGCCGATACCGCCCATGCTCAGGAGCGGGGTGTCGTACTTAAGTTTACGTGTTAGAACCATCGCACAAGTTTTGTGCGGCGCAAACTTCAACTTGTTCTGGACTCCCCACTCCCGAACATAAGCGAGAGCGGCATTGGCCTGCCTTGAGACCTCCAAGCCGGTATCTCCACTAAACACCATCACGACGTCATCCGCATACGCTTGACAGTACACTCCATCCCTCTCCAGAACGTGTAACAGGGGGTCAAGCAACAAATTCCAGAGTATTGGACCGCCAATGGATCCCTGGACGCATCCTTTCTGGGTGTTTCTTTTGTGTTCTTCCCCGGCATACCTCAGTCCGATCTTTCGGGAGTCGAGATAGCTATCAAGTAGCCTCCTTACATTGACCGGGCACTTTTCCTCAGCCAGTCTGACTTTGATAGCTGGCCACCATGCGCTGTCGAAGGCTCCCTCTATATCCAGTGAGACTAGGGTTACGAGCTTTTTCTGCTCTATGTTCCCCTTGATATGGTTCACCAGGTTATAGAGGGCGTCTTCGGTGCTCTTCTGTGGCATAAAGCCATACTGGCGAGTACTAATCCGCGGTACTAGGTGCCACTTGATCCTTGCTACAACCATCTTCTCCAGGATCTTGCCCAAGACTGGTAGCAGACCGATTGGCCTATAAGCCTTGGGATTCTGATAGTCGTCCTTGCCCGGTTTTCTCAGTACCACCACCGTGGCCTCCTTCCAGATGTCCGGGAAGTGACCTATCTCTAGGCACTTATTATATAGGGCAAGGAACACGTCTAAATTCCCGAAGATTGCTCGACTGCATATGTCCGCTGTGAAGCCATCCGCTCCAGGTGCCTTCTTGGGATTAAAACTCTTACTCGCGACAGTAAACGGTGGATCATATGTTTCATTATGATTCGGAGCGTTTACTTGCTTCGCGAGCTCTCTTATTTGGCGATGATGTGAGTTATCCTTCTCTTCGGAGTCCTCTGGGTAGAATGTTTCGGCTAACAGCGTCGCCGATTCTAATGGGTTCAGAAACACACCGTCCTTTTTAAGGGTCAATTCCTCTTGACGTTTGGCAGTCTTACCGATCACTCTGTATATCCCCTCCCATACTCCTTCTTTATCTTGCTTTTGGCAAAAGGTCTTCCATCCGGCTATTTGGGCTTTCTTGGCTTGGCATTCGTAGTTCTCTTTTACTTGCAGGTACTCTCTAAAGACTTTTTCTTTGCGATCGTTCGCTGCATTGCGTATTCTGCGCTTTTTTGTAATGACCTCGTTTTTTAAAAGTGCGAGCTCCTCTGACCACCACGGCATAGAGAACTCGGCATTTATTGTCTTAGGTGGCATGCTGTCTCTGCAAGCTAAGGTGATGCCTTTTGTTATTGTCCATGCCATGTTTTCCAACTGCTGTTTATGCTCGACTCTACTTATTTCGGTTGCGTTGATATTTTGTTCCGCTTGGAATTGGTCCATTTTCTCAATGAAAATGTCCCAATTTGCCTTCTTGGTATTGTAGAGTCGAGTGGTCCTTTGGATGTTGATCCCTTTTTCCCTCTGCAAACGCACTCGAAAAAGGATCGTGTTATGGTCAGAGCTCGTCACTCCCTGGTCAACTCTCCAATCTTCCACGAGACCCAGCATGTCTATCGAACAAGCTGTTAAGTCGACGAAGCTGCTGTATCTCGTGTTGCCTCTTACTGTGTCAAATGTGGGTATGTCTCCATTATTGAGTACCTGCATTTCCGACTCTTCCAGGGTCCCGGACATTTCTGTACCCCTGTCGTCGTTTACGATGCTGCCCCACCAGGTATTCTTGGCATTGGCATCGCCTCCAATAAGCAGCTTTCTTGGCCCAGCTTTCTCTATCGTCCTCCGTATTTGAGCCATGTATGTCTCTATGGACTGGTCGGGTTCAAAGTAGAAAGAAACCACCGTAATTTCCCAGGCTTTGGACCGGATCCTCACCACTGCGATGTTATTCGTAGTGAGTTCTGGGCACTGTATGACGTCCAGATCGTGATCGAAAACGATCACGGCCGCTTTTACAGTCCCTCTTCCATCGTCCTCGCACTGGTACACTCTCACGCCTCGGTAGCTCTTCATCCTTCGAATGCCGCCTACATACGGTTCCTGAACCAATGCGAAAGCAATCTTCCGGTCGGTGGCTTCCGTCATGAGCTCATTTGTTGCCAAGTCCTTTCTTTGGAGGTTAGCCTGGGCCACTGTGTATCCTCTGGTGAGGTTGCCTGCCCTATTATTACTATTGGTGCCCTTAGCAATAGGCTACCCTCGCTCTCGCCATTGCCTCCCATCTTCTGCGCACAGTACATTCGTTACTGAACGCATTGTGTTCGGCGTTGGCATGTTTTGCCTGCGTGCAATTTACACATGATGGGGCTGCTCCGGCAATCCAATCAGGGCACTGTAGTCTAGTGTGAGGGCCACCGCAGTGGCTGCACTTTTCTGTAGTTTC
Source organism: Globia sparganii (assembly GCA_949316385.1). Lineage (NCBI taxonomy): Eukaryota > Metazoa > Arthropoda > Insecta > Lepidoptera > Noctuidae > Globia > Globia sparganii. The sequence goes on from OX438673.1 coordinate 19,960,294, forward strand.
TTTGCAGAAACGTTTGCTATGGCCATACGCTAGGCAGCATGTGCATTGGACCAGTGGTGACTGGTCTTCCACTTTGATGCGCTGGATGTCAATGTGTATGGTCCCTTTGTGCAGTGTTCTATTCCACAGTTGCGGCGACACTCTCAGAACAACATGGTTTGTGTGGGGGTTTCTGGTCTTCCTCCTGTAGGCTATTTCGACCCTATCATCGTCGCTCTTCAGATCCTTGAAAAGGTCTGTGTTCTGCTTTTTGAAAGCACCTAGGATGTCCTCGTCAGTGTTATAACTGAAGACGTTCTTTAGGGACATCAGCGGGTCTTTATTTTTCATGTCCTCTACTAGGAGGTTCCCTCCCACATTCAACCTTTCTTTGACCTTTTGCCTCTCTTCTTGCGTTTTGCATCCCACTATTACCTTTCGGTCTCTGGCCTTTCTGACTCTATCTACTGTTATAAAACCGTCCTTTGCGTTCACAGCTTTCCTAATTTTCTCGATCACCTCGTCTCCGGTTTCTAAATTGTCGGTCGAGGTTACAATTATGGAGTGGAGAGCTGTGTGCTCAGGAACAATATTTTTAGGGACGGTGGCTGCAACACTTGCATACGTGGCTCTATTTTCTACAATTAGTCTTCCAGTCTCTAACTCTTTCTTTAATTCTTCCATTTTTTGATTATTTTCTTGAATTAATTTTGCGTGTTGCTCTATTACTTGAGTCAGATGGTCTTGCTTTCTTTCGTCATTATCTTCTTGTACTACTCTTTCTGTCTGTATCCTTTCAATAACGTTACTGTTATCTGTACTTTTAACTGTCAATTTCGCGTTCTCGGCCTCCTTCACTAGTTGGAACAATCTTTCCACCGCCTGTGTGACATCCGTCTTGATGTCAGCTCGTAAGTTGCGGGACTCTCCCAGAGCTGTTTTTGCCTTCCTGATACAGGCGCGTGCCTCCGTCACTCTATCGGGGTATTCCCTTTTTTGTTTTGGGGAGATGATTGTTGCCTCTGTGGACATTCTGCGTGCTGGTAGTTTGGCCTCAGTTGTGGCAGTCTTTATTTTTAGCTTTAATTGTGCTGGCGGTATTATTTTCTGTGGAGAGTTCGAGGGTTTTTGCGTATTTTTCGACGCCTCCCATTCTCCTATACTCTTCCTCACATTTGAGGATTGCATCGGTTCCGTTGAGGTACCAGCCCTTTCGTCATCATTGGGAGATCCGTGGGAGCTCGTCATTTTTTTGATCGGGGTTCTGATTCCGAACATTTTCTATGGCCACAGGGACGCGTCGTTAATTTCGTCAGAAATAATATTTTCGGACTTTTATGGTCAAATGTAAAAATATGAATAAAATATGTTTAAAAAGAAACAACATAAAATAATATCGAAGATATACCGTTCTATATAGATTCCGTCCTTATATTATTACGAAAAACTACGTTACCACTGGTACAAGGCACTGATGATTTTAAAGACCGTTTATTTTCCCTGCTTCGTAATACCAAAAGGTATTTTTCTAGCCAGAAGGGCTAAAAACACAATTTAATTTTTTTTATTAAAATCGAAAAGTTTACCTGGCCAGTGACAACAGGGTGGGTGGGAGGGCAAATTTTTGAAGTTCTATGTGAGCTAGGCTCGCGTGCGAGGTGTCAAAAGACGCGTCTCGGCGCGGGCTAACTATCTGTAAGGTTATTGGAATTTTGACTGAACAAAAATTTTGAATTTTGCAGAAAAAACGGGTTTTTCGACCAAAATGTGAGTAAAAACCTGCAATAACACCGCCGAAACGGGACTCGAACTCGCTGAACGCGCGCCGGAGTGCAGGTAAGGCAGGTAAGTAACTATTGAAACTATAAAAACGTAGATTTAGATTAGAATTTTGAAGATAAAAATTTATAAAGTATTTTCAAAGGGATTTTTTAATGAAAATTTTACAAGTCAATATACGAAAAATGTTTTTCGCAGATTCGTCAATTTTCACCAGTGGGAAAGTTAAAGGGAGCCTAGAAACGATTAATTTTGCTGAAAACAGCTTCAAAATGCGTCACCGGGATGCAAAGATATAGCGATTTGATGATTTTGTACTATCCCTTAGGTGGATTTCGTCTATTAGTGAAAATACCAAATGCAAAAAATTTTTGAAGTTCTATGTGAGCTAGGCTCGCGTGCGAGGTGTCAAAAGACGCGTCTCGGCGCGGGCTAACTATCTGTAAGGTTATTGGAATTTTGACTGAACAAAAATTTTGAATTTTGCAGAAAAAACGGGTTTTTCGACCAAAATGTGAGTAAAAACCTGCAATAACACCGCCGAAACGGGACTCGAACTCGCTGAACGCGCGCCGGAGTGCAGGTAAGGCAGGTAAGTAACTATTGAAACTATAAAAACGTAGATTTAGATTAGAATTTTGAAGATAAAAATTTATAAAGTATTTTCAAAGGGATTTTTTAATGAAAATTTTACAAGTCAATATACGAAAAATGTTTTTCGCAGATTCGTCAATTTTCACCAGTGGGAAAGTTAAAGGGAGCCTAGAAACGATTAATTTTGCTGAAAACAGCTTCAAAATGCGTCACCGGGATGCAAAGATATAGCGATTTGATGATTTTGTACTATCCCTTAGGTGGATTTCGTCTATTAGTGAAAATACCAAATGCAAAAAATTTTTGAAGTTCTATGTGAGCTAGGCTCGCGTGCGAGGTGTCAAAAGACGCGTCTCGGCGCGGGCTAACTATCTGTAAGGTTATTGGAATTTTGACTGAACAAAAATTTTGAATTTTGCAGAAAAAACGGGTTTTTCGACCAAAATGTGAGTAAAAACCTGCAATAACACCGCCGAAACGGGACTCGAACTCGCTGAACGCGCGCCGGAGTGCAGGTAAGGCAGGTAAGTAACTATTGAAACTATAAAAACGTAGATTTAGATTAGAATTTTGAAGATAAAAATTTATAAAGTATTTTCAAAGGGATTTTTTAATGAAAATTTTACAAGTCAATATACGAAAAATGTTTTTCGCAGATTCGTCAATTTTCACCAGTGGGAAAGTTAAAGGGAGCCTAGAAACGATTAATTTTGCTGAAAACAGCTTCAAAATGCGTCACCGGGATGCAAAGATATAGCGATTTGATGATTTTGTACTATCCCTTAGGTGGATTTCGTCTATTAGTGAAAATACCAAATGCAAAAAATTTTTGAAGTTCTATGTGAGCTAGGCTCGCGTGCGAGGTGTCAAAAGACGCGTCTCGGCGCGGGCTAACTATCTGTAAGGTTATTGGAATTTTGACTGAACAAAAATTTTGAATTTTGCAGAAAAAACGGGTTTTTCGACCAAAATGTGAGTAAAAACCTGCAATAACACCGCCGAAACGGGACTCGAACTCGCTGAACGCGCGCCGGAGTGCAGGTAAGGCAGGTAAGTAACTATTGAAACTATAAAAACGTAGATTTAGATTAGAATTTTGAAGATAAAAATTTATAAAGTATTTTCAAAGGGATTTTTTAATGAAAATTTTACAAGTCAATATACGAAAAATGTTTTTCGCAGATTCGTCAATTTTCACCAGTGGGAAAGTTAAAGGGAGCCTAGAAACGATTAATTTTGCTGAAAACAGCTTCAAAATGCGTCACCGGGATGCAAAGATATAGCCGGTTAGGTTAGGTTAGGTTAGGTTAGGTTAGGTTAGGTTAGGTTAGGTTAGGTTAGGTTAGGTTAGGTTAGGTTAGGTTAGGTTAGGTTAGGTTAGGTTAGGTTAGGTTAGGTTAGGTTAGGTTAGGTTAGGTTAGGTTAGGTTAGGTTAGGTTAGGTTAGGTTAGGTTAGGTTAGGTTAGGTTAGGTTAGGTTAGGTTAGGTTAGGTTAGGTTAGGTTAGGTTAGGTTAGGTTAGGTTAGGTTAGGTTAGGTTAGGTTAGGTTAGGTTAGGTTAGGTTAGGTTAGGTTAGGTTAGGTTAGGTTAGGTTAGGTTAGGTTAGGTTAGGTTAGGTTAGGTTAGGTTAGGTTAGGTTAGGTTAGGTTAGGTTAGGTTAGGTTAGGTTAGGTTAGGTTAGGTTAGGTTAGGTTAGGTTAGGTTAGGTTAGGTTAGGTTAGGTTAGGTTAGGTTAGGTTAGGTTAGGTTAGGTTAGGTTAGGTTAGGTTAGGTTTTTTTTTTTTTTTTTTTTTTTTTTTTTTTTTTTGTTTTGGCAGGAGTGGGAAATCCTCATGGACGCCCAGACTGTCCCACTGGTGAGACGGTCTGGGCAGTGCCGGACTCTTACCGGCTAAAACCACACTCCTGCCTTTCTAAGTGTCCCCCTGACGTAGTCAGAGACCTTTTATACATTTTATTTTTAATTACTTTTAACGTTTTCTATTTTGATTTTACTAATTTTGAAAAAAGGTTTTATCTGTTTTAACTTTAAGTCTGTTTTATTTATCTATCTAGAATTTTAAGTTTTTATGTTCTTTTTGATAATCTAATATTTTGTTCTATGCTTTGTCTGTATATACACTTATATATTAAAAGCATAGTATTATGTTTCCTTGTTTCTTTTTATTACTTTTGTGACTATTGTGGTGCAGTATTCTAAAAAGGTTTTTCTAAGTTTTCCATTCCTCATGATTTTACTAATATTATTTCTATTTATTTCTGTCTCCAGTTTCATCTCCGCATGTAAGCGCTGTGTTCCGAACGCAGGACATTCTGTTAAAATGTGTGGGACTGTTTCTGGCACGTCTGGGTCACAGATGCACGATGGGTTTCCCTTACGCTTAAAACGATGCAGGTACTCAGAAAACCCACCGTGCCCAGTCAGTACCTGTGTCATTACTGCGGTCGGCTCCACCCCCCTCACAATCCTGAAGGCGTCTATCGCGTCCGGGAGGAACATTTTTGTGACTGAGGCTGTTTCGGCGTTATTGTATCTCCGGTTCCACTCGTCAAGCGACCCCATACGGATCTGTCGCTTGACGAATGAAACCGGGCAGCGGTCATAGTCCGGCCTCTTTTTAGACCTGAGTGCAGCCTCCTTCGCAAGATAGTCTGCACGCTCGTTTCCTTGCAGCCCAGCGTGAGCCTTTACCCAGAACAAGGAAACATCTTTGCTCTGGGACAAAGCCGCGCCCATGTTGGCTCTTGCCTCCACCGCCAGGACATGGAGGGACCCTTGGTTTGTGACTGTTTGAAGTGCAGCCTTTGAGTCACTATAGATTCCGAAGGTTCCCTCCCTGCGTTTGAGGATTTCCCTCGTGGCTACGCATATGGCCAGGAGTTCTGCCTGGTAAACTGTGCAGCACGACGGCAAGCTAAGCTTCAAGGACTTGATCTCGGCTTCACTATCCCACAGTGATAGTGCTGCTCCGACCTTGTCCTCTATCCTGCTGCCGTCGGTGAAAAATCGTACCTCCTGGTTGTTGTGGGTGTTCACCAGGGACTGGTCTTCCAGACTCACGAACCCCATGGCCATATGTTTTGCCGGATGTGGTGTTTCCGCAAACGCTACCACGCGCTCCACTTCCCTGCCCGCGAGTGCCGGCTGGGGTACCCCCCTCTTTGCCTCATAGAGAGCGGCTGCTTCTTGTATTCGGAGGTCGAGTGGTAGTATCCCAGCCAGCACCAGGGACGCGTTCAGCGAAACGGTGCGGTAGGATCTGCAGAGCTTTTGGGCGAATCCTCGCTGGACCGTGTTGAGCATTTTCTGCACTCCTATCTTCTTGGTTGCCGGCGCCCAGGCACTCGCCGCGTACATCATCACCGGCTCCACAGCCGCCGTGTATATAGTCCGAATGACTTCCGGGTGCAGACCCCAGCTCACTTTGGCCGCTCTCGATAGCTGTTTGTAGATATTTGCAGCTTTTCTGCACACGTTTGCGGCGTGGGTGTTGAAAGTGAGCTGGTGGTCTATTGTGAGCCCCAGTATTTTTATTTCCTTAGACATGCCAATGTCAACCCCGCCCATGTTCAGGATCGGGGCATCGTACTTTAGCTTCCTGGTTACTACCATCGCGCAGGTTTTGTGTGGCGCAAACTTCAGCTTATTTCGGATGCCCCAAGCCCGAACGTACTCGAGGGCGGCATTGGCACGTCTCTGGACTTCCAACCCTGTATCACCGTCAAAGACCATGACCACGTCATCAGCGAAAGCCTGGCTGTGATCCCCTCGCTCTTCCAGCCCCTTTAGCAGGGGGTCCAACAGCAAGTTCCAGAGGATCGGACCGCCTATCGACCCTTGGACACAACCTTTACTGGTATTTCTCTGGCACTCTGCTCCGGCGTACCTTACTCTAACACTCCTATCGGTCAGGTAGCTGTCCAGCATTCGCCTGAGATTCACCGGGCACCTTTCCTCAGCCAGTCTGGTCCTGATAGCTGGCCACCATGCGCTATCGAAGGCTCCCTCTATATCAAGCGATACAACAGTGATCAGCTTCTTTTGATTCAGCTTCGTTTTGATGTGTTGTATCATGGTGTAGAGGGAGTCCTCGGTGCTCTTCTGGGGCATGAAACCAAACTGACGAGTACTCAACCGCGGGATCAGATGCCACTTCAGCCTTGCTACCAACATTTTCTCTAGCATTTTACCCAGGACTGGTAAAAGGCCGATCGGTCTGTAGGATTTTGGGGTGGTGTAACAATCCTTACCCGGCTTCCTGAGTATAATTACTGTAGCCACCTTCCAGGCTCCGGGGAAGTGGCCCAGCTCGAGGCACTTGTTGGCCAATGCAAGAAACATCCCCGGGTCCTGGAAGATGGCCTGCGCACAGATGTCGGCTGTGAGACCATCCGCCCCCGGTGCCTTCTTAGGGTTGAAACTTTCCACCGCGGTTTTCAGCTCCTGAAGTGTAAACGGTGGATCATGGTGTTCATCATGCACCCAATCGTTTACACGACTGGCCGCTTCTCGCGTCCGACGGTGGTCATCGTTATCTTCCTCTTTCAGGTCATCGGGGTAGAAGGTCTCCGCCAGCAGCAAGGCCGAATCCTCACCATCGAGTGGCACTCCATTCTTCAGCAAAGGTAAGTCCTCATGTCGTTTTGCGGTCCGTCCTATTACTCTGTAAATGCCCTCCCAAACTCCCTCCTTATCCTGTTTTTCACAGAATTTCTTCCAGCTGGTAGTCTGTGCCTTTTTTGCTAAGAGCTCATATTTTTCTTTTGCTTGCAGGTACTCATCGACGACACCTGCTCTCCGGACTGCAGCGGCGCATCGAATCCGGCGTCTCTTAGTGTTGACTTCGTTCAACATAACAGTAAGCTCGTTGGACCACCACGGTATCGTAAGAATGTCGGTATTTTTAAGTTTAGGTAATATGTTTTCACTAGTTTTTGTAATTGTACCTATATAATTATTAACTCTATTTTCTAAATCTTCTATATTTCTAATTTTATTAATTTCTTCTAAGTTAAGGTTATTTTCTGCTTTAAATTGGGCCAATTTCTCATGAAATTGGCTCCAATTTGCTTTCTTTGTGTTAAAGATTCTGGTGGTTCTTTTAATATTTGTTCCTATTGCTTTTTTAAGATTAATTTTGAATACGATACCGTTGTGGTCCGAGCTTGTGACGCCTTCCTCAACTCTCCAGTCCTCCACCAAGTCCAGCATATCCGTTGAACAAGCTGTTAGGTCAACGAAGCTGGTGAAAAGCTTGCCACCCCTGATGGTGTCGAAAGTTGGCTTATTGCCGACGTTGAGTACCTGCAAGTTCATTTCATCCAGTGATCCCGACATTTCTTCCCCCCTACTATCCACAACTAGACTACCCCACCAGGTGCTCTTTGCGTTTGCGTCGCCTCCCATCACAATTTTTATAGGGCCCATTTCCTCACGAATCTGCAGAAGCTGCTCCAGGTACGGTTGTATGGGCAGATCCGGTTCAAAATAGAAGGAGACCACTGCGATTTCCCAGGCGCTGGTTCGGATCCTCACCACCGTGATGTTATTGGTGGTGAGTTTTGGACACTGTGTGACATCAAGGTCTTTATCGAAGACGACTATTGCCGCCTTCACAGTTCCATTTCCTTGTTCCGCGCTCTGGTAGATTCGCGCTCCCCGGTAGTCTCGCATCCTTTTAATCGCACCCACATATGGCTCCTGGAGCAGTGCAAAAGCGAACTTTCGCTCACTTGCTGCTACCATGAGCTCCTGGGTCGCAAGGTTCTTCCTCTGCAGATTCGCTTGGATCACCCAGTAGTTTGAGCGGGCGTCAGGGTGGGTTCGGATCCTACTGCCTGGGATCTGGGTGTTTTTATTTCCTGGAAGCGCTGGTGCCACCTTAGCAGTACGCCACCGACAGGCGCGCCAGTGCGTCCCACTTCGCTCGCACTGGGCACTCTCTGTCGAAGGCGTTGTGGTCGGTCTTTTCCAGTTTTGCCAACAGGCAATTATGACACTTTGGCACCTCCGTCGCCAGTCGTGACGGGCAGTCAGCACGCATGTGGGGATCGCCGCAGTGGATACAGAGGTCAGCGGGCTGCGTGCACAGTTTTCGGCTATGACCGAAACGCAGACAGCGTGTGCACTGCACCAGTGGCGACTGATCCTGCACTCGCACACGCTGTAGGTCAATGTGCACGCGACCCGCCATAGTCAGCCTCTGCCATACCGTAGGGGACACCTGCAGGATGACGTGGCACGTGTGGGGGTTCCTCGTCCTACGACGGTACTTCACCCCCAGCCGCAGGTCTTCCGCAGGTATGTCCCCGATCAGGTGGGCGTTCTGACGTTGCAGAGCCTGTGCGATCTCCACATCCGAGTGGCAGGAGAGAACGTCACAGATAATTATAAGTGGGTCCTTGTTCTTCATTTCCTCTACCACCAGGTTCCCTACTTTTCTTATTCTGTCTGTCGCTTTGGTCATCTCCTCTCTGGTCTTAAAACCAACGACCACCTTTTGGTCCCTCGCCTTGCGCAGCCGCTCCACTCTCGTGCCTTCGTTCTTGGCATCGACCGCCGTCCTGAGCTTCTCAATGACCTCTTCACCGGTGTCCTGTTCGTTGACAGATGATACTACCACCGAGTGAAGAGGCTGTTGGATGTGCTTCTTCGGGCCGGCGGCCATTTCCGCGAAGGTCGGACCCTGGCCTGGGACATAGCGAGGGGCCTGTTGCAGATGCTCCGACAGAGCCCGAGTGTGCAGCTGGCATTCCTCCAGCGCCTGGTTATGTTGTTGGAGGTTTGCCATGAGCTGCTTCATGAGCTCCGTCGGTTCATCTGCGGTTGGCCTTTGGTCATTTCGAGCCTTTTCGGGTTCAGCCGCCACCTCAGCTCCATTTACCCTCTCGACCTCCGCTTCCTTTACCAGCTGGTACAATCTTTCGACCGCTTTTGTTAGCTCGTCTTTTATCTCCTTTTTCAGGTTCCGGGAACTTAAGAGCTGGATCTTAGCTTTTGTGAGACACGCCTTTGCCTCCGTGGTCCTGTTTGCGTACCTCACGGGTTGTGCGTCTCGTGGGGAGCTCTGTTCGATCCCCGCAGGCAGTTTTGGTCCATCGAGCTTACTCTGATGTGCGAGTGTCGCTGTTTTGGACTTTACTTTCGGGGGAGTAGTTATTGGGGCCTTCTTCGGTGGTGTTGGAGTTTTGAGAAGCTGTCCAGAACTCAGTCTATCAGCCTCCCACTCCCCAACGCTATGACCAACCGACGGGCCAGCCTGTGCCAATTGAGGCTTCCCCACGTCTGAGCTCTGCTCCGAGGTCTTTGGCTTGTTCACCGGTGTCCTTATACCAAACATTTTGGCTGGATTACAGAAATTGACTGCGGAACGACTAAATTACCGGGGGACAACTTTATCTGTTACTAGATCCCTGTACAGGGGGGATCAGTTTGAAGTCAATAATGTAAAATACGACCCTGTAAATCAAGAGTCGGTCAATTAAATAATTGTCAATTTGCCTTCGAGAGGCGGTAATAAGTTTAAAACCGTTTATTTTCTTATTTTCCCACCAGAGAAAGGTATAAATGAGGCCAGAAGAGCCAAAAATCCAAAATAATTTTTTGTCGTAATTGCAAAGTTTACCTGGTAAGTGACTAAAGGGCGGGTGGGAGGGCAAATTTTTGAAGTTCTATGTGAGCTAGGCTCGCGTGCGAGGTGTCAAAAGAAGCGTCTCGGCGCGGGCTAACTATCTACGAGGTTATTAGAATTTTAGCAGAACAAAAATTTTGAGTTTTGCAGAAAAAACGGGTTTTTCGACCAAAATGTGAGTAAAAACCTGCAATAACACCGCCGAAACGGGACTCGAACTCGCTGAACGCGCGCCGGAGTGCAGGTAAGGCAGGTAAGTAACTATTGAAACTATAAAAACGTAGATTTAAATTAGAATTTTGAAGATAAAAATTTATAAAGTATTTTCAAAGGGATTTTTTAATGAAAATTTTACAAGTCAATATACGAAAAATGTTTTTCGCAGATTCGTCAATTTTCACCAGTGGGAAAGTTAAAGGGAGCCTAGAAACGATTAATTTTGCTGAAAACAGCTTCAAAATGCGTCACCGGGATGCAAAGATATAGCCGGTTAGGTTAGGTTAGGTTAGGTTAGGTTAGGTTAGGTTAGGTTAGGTTAGGTTAGGTTAGGTTAGGTTAGGTTAGGTTAGGTTAGGTTAGGTTAGGTTAGGTTAGGTTAGGTTAGGTTAGGTTAGGTTAGGTTAGGTTAGGTTAGGTTAGGTTAGGTTAGGTTAGGTTAGGTTAGGTTAGGTTAGGTTAGGTTAGGTTAGGTTAGGTTAGGTTAGGTTAGGTTAGGTTAGGTTAGGTTAGGTTAGGTTAGGTTAGGTTAGGTTAGGTTAGGTTAGGTTAGGTTAGGTTAGGTTAGGTTAGGTTAGGTTAGGTTTTTTTTTTTTTTTTTTTTTTTTTTTTTTTTTTTTTTTTAGTATCTTATCCCTGTGACTTTATCAAATTTCACAGACCTTAGTAGTCTACAGTTATAATTACAATTTAAACATTAAAATGCTGTACCCTAATAGGGTCCTACACTAATTTTATACGACTACACTATCTCTACATTTTACATTTTCTTTACAGGCGGTCTTGCGTGTATGAGCATTTAAGAACCGCGTGTGCCTATCCTCTACTACTTTACTTTCTATCTACATTTTCATTGCAACGTGTATCTTTTAAAACAATTTATACAGTGCTTGTGCCTATCTCTACTTCTTTATATTTCTATTTTCTTTACAACACTAGTGTGCCTACTTTCTTTTTCAATCTACTTTTTACTCTGGTTTTGTGTTCTTAAAAATATGTTTACACTTATTAATTAATAAATTTTATATATGCTAATACTTAATTCTATTTATTTACTATTTCGCTTTTTCTTTACTACTTTTATATATTTTTACAATATACATTGTAGTAAATGCTTATTAACTTTTGTTTCTATTAATTACAATACTAATTATTTTTATACAGTACGTTAATAATGCTTCTCGAGTACGTTTATCACTAAGTAGAGTTTCTAAATTTTCCTTATTTAATTGTTTATCAATTATCTGTTGTAAATCGTACCTATCTCTATTATGTACCGGACACTCCAGCAATAAGTGGAATATCGTTTCCGCAGTATCAGGGTCACAGACACATGCGGGACTCTCCTTACACTTGAAGCGATGCAAGTACTGGGAGAGCCCCCCATGTCCCGTGAAAACCTGCGTCAGCAACCCCGCTGGCTTTATGCTTCTAACCAATCTGTACGCGTCTATGGCATCCGGGAGGAACACTTTCGTTACGGAGGCCGTGTCGCCCGACTTGTATCTCCTGTTCCATTCGTCGAGGGAGTCCTTTCGGATTATCCGTTTGACGAATGAGACAGGAACTAGGTCGTAGTCGGGACTCCTCCGGCTCGAGAGTGCAGCCTCTTTCGCGAGTTGATCAGCACGTTCGTTCCCTATTAGACCTACATGCGCCTTCACCCAGTATAAGCTCACAGTTTTCCCCTGGTTGAAGGCCTTCTTCAGGTTATCGCGCGTCTCTACCGCCAATGGATGCAGGGCGTTGTAGTTGGTGATGGTCTCCAAGGCTGACCTTGAGTCGCTGTAAATGCAGTATTCCCTGTCAGTGCGTTTAAGGGCCTCCTTTGTGGCTCTGCATATTGCGAGGATCTCCGCTTGGTACACGGTGCAGTACGCAGCCAAGCTAAGCTTGATGGTTTTGGTCTCAGCCTCGTCATTCCATATGGATAACGAAGCCCCGACCTTGCCCTCAAGCCTGCTGCCGTCGGTGTAGATTTTCACCGCCTGCCCGTTGCTGTTGTCGACCTGTGCTTGAGTAGTCAAGCTTTCAAAGGTCAACTCTACCTGCAGAGCCGGATGTGGAATCTCTGCAAATCCCATCACACGTTCGGCCTCCCTGTCCCGTAGCACGAGCCGGGACGATCCTCTCCTTGCTTCGTACAGGGCGGCTGCCTCCTGTATTCGAAGGTCGAGGGGCAGTATCCCGGCCAGTATCAGTGCCGAATTGAGGGAGACCGTGCGGTAGGACTTGCACAGTTTCTGCGCGAATCCCCTCTGTACTGCATTCAACGCCTTCTGTGTTCCAGTTTTCTTAGCTGCAGGTGCCCATGCGCTAGCCGCGTACAAAATGACCGGCTCCACAACTGCTGTATAAATTATTTTGATGACGTCCGGATGCAGTCCCCAACTCAATTTTGCAGCCCTGGAGAGCTGTTTGTACAAATTTGCTGCTTTTTTACAAACCTGTGCAACGTGGGTATTAAAGGTCATCCTGTCATCCAGAGTCAACCCTAAAATTTTAATTTCCTTTGACATTCCAATGCCGATACCACCCATGCTCAGGAGCGGGGTGTCGTACTTAAGTTTACGTGTCAGAACCATCGCACAAGTTTTGTGCGGCGCAAACTTCAACTTGTTCTGGACTCCCCACTCCCGAACATAAGCGAGAGCGGCATTGGCCTGCCTTGAGACCTCCAAGCCGGTATCTCCACTAAACACCATCACGACGTCATCCGCATACGCTTGACAGTACACTCCATCCCTCTCCAGAACGTGTAACAGGGGGTCAAGCAACAAATTCCAGAGTATTGGACCGCCAATGGATCCCTGGACGCATCCTTTCTGGGTGTTTCTTTTGTGTTCTTCCCCGGCATACCTCAGTCCGATCTTTCGGGAGTCGAGGTAGCTATCAAGTAGCCTCCTTACATTGACCGGGCACTTTTCCTCAGCCAGTCTGACTTTGATAGCTGGCCACCATGCGCTGTCGAAGGCTCCCTCTATATCCAGTGAGACTAGGGTTACGAGCTTTTTCTGCTCTATATTCCCCTTGATATGGTTCACCAGGTTATAGAGGGCGTCTTCGGTGCTCTTCTGTGGCATAAAGCCATACTGGCGAGTACTAATCCGCGGTACTAGGTGCCACTTGATCCTTGCTACAACCATCTTCTCCAGGATTTTGCCCAAGACTGGTAGCAGACCGATTGGCCTGTAAGCCTTGGGATTCTGATAGTCGTCCTTGCCCGGTTTTCTCAGTACCACCACCGTGGCCTCCTTCCAGATGTCCGGGAAGTGACCTATCTCTAGGCACTTATTGTATAGGGCAAGGAACACGTCTAAATTCCCGAAGATTGCTCGACTGCATATGTCCGCTGTGAAGCCATCCGCTCCAGGTGCCTTCTTGGGATTAAAACTCTTACTCGCGGTCTTTAGCTCTTCTACAGTAAACGGTGGATCATATGTTTCATTATGATTCGGAGCGTTTACTTGCTTCGCGAGCTCTCTTATTTGGCGATGATGTGAGTTATCTTTCTCTTCGGAGTCCTCTGGGTAGAATGTTTCGGCTAACAGCGTTGCCGATTCTATTGGGTTTAGAAACACACCGTCCTTTTTAAGGGTCAATTCCTCTTGACGTTTGGCAGTCTTACCGATCACTCTGTATATCCCCTCCCATACTCCTTCTTTATCTTGCTTTTGGCAAAAGGTCTTCCATCCGGCTATTTGGGCTTTCTTGGCTTGGCATTCGTAGTTCTCTTTTGCTTGCAGGTACTCTCTAAAAACTTTTTCTTTGCGATCGTTCGCTGCATTGCGTATTCTGCGCTTTTTTGTAATGACCTCGTTTTTTAAAAGTGCGAGCTCCTCTGACCACCACGGCATAGAGAACTCGGCGTTTGTTGTCTTAAGTGGCATGCTGTCTCTGCAGGCTAAGGTGATGCCTTTTGTTATTGTCCATGCCATGTTTTCCAACTGCTGTTTATGCTCGACTCTACTTATTTCAGTTGCGTTGATATTTTGTTCCGCTTGGAATTGGTCCATTTTCTCAATGAAAATGTCCCAATTTGCCTTCTTAGTATTGTAGAGTCGAGTGGTCCTTTGGATATTGATCCCTTTTTCCCTCTGCAAACGCACTCGAAAAAGGATCGTGTTATGGTCGGAGCTCGTCACTCCCTGGTCAACTCTCCAATCTTCCACGAGACCTAGCATGTCTGTCGAACAAGCTGTTAAGTCGACGAAGCTGCTGTATCTCGTGTTGCCTCTTACCGTGTCGAATGTGGGTATGTCTCCATTATTGAGTACCTGCATTTCCGACTCTTCCAGGGTCCCGGACATTTCTATACCCCTGTCGTCATTTACGATGCTGCCCCACCAGGTATTCTTGGCATTGGCATCGCCTCCAATGAGCAGCTTTCTTGGCCCAGCTTTCTCTATTGTCCTCCGTATTTGAGCCATGTATGTCTCTATGGACTGGTCGGGTTCGAAGTAGAAAGAAACCACCGTAATTTCCCAGGCTTTGGACCGGATCCTCACCACTGCGATGTTATTCGTAGTGAGTTCTGGGCACTGTATGACGTCCAGATCGTGATCGAAAACGATCACGGCCGCTTTTACAGTCCCTCTTCCATCGTCCTCGCACTGGTACACTCTCACGCCTCGGTAGCTCTTCATCCTCCGAATCCCGCCTACATACGGTTCCTGGACCAATGCGAAAGCAATCTTCCGGTCGGTGGCTTCCGTCATGAGCTCATTTGTTGCCAAGTCCTTTCTTTGGAGGTTAGCCTGGGCCACTGTGTATCCTCTGGTGAGGTTGCCTGCCCTATTATTACTATTGGTGCCCTTAGCAATAGGCTACCCTCGCTCTCGCCATTGCCTCCCATCTTCTGCGCACAGTACATTCGTTACTGAACGCATTGTGTTCGGCGTTGGCATGTTTTGCCTGCGTGCAATTTACACATGATGGGGCTGCTCCGGCAATCCAATCAGGGCACTGTAGTCTAGTGTGAGGGCCGCCGCAGTGGCTGCACTTTTCTGTAGTTTCTTTGCAGAAACGTTTGCTATGGCCATACGCTAGGCAGCATGTGCATTGGACCAGTGGTGACTGGTCTTCCACTTTGATGCGCTGGATGTCAATATGTATGGTCCCTTTGTGCAGTGTTCTATTCCACAGTTGCGGCGACACTCTCAGAACAACATGGTTTGTGTGGGGGTTTCTGGTCTTCCTCCTGTAGGCTATTTCGACCCTATCATCTTCGCTCTTCAGATCCTTGAAAAGGTCTGTGTTCTGCTTTTTGAAAGCACCTAGGATGTCCTCGTCAGTGTTATAACTGAAGACGTTCTTTAGGGACATCAGCGGGTCTTTATTTTTCATGTCCTCTACTAGGAGGTTCCCTCCCACATTCAACCTTTCTTTGACCTTTTGCCTCTCTTCTTGCGTTTTGCATCCCACTATTACCTTTCGGTCTCTGGCCTTTCTGACTCTATCTACTGTTATAAAACCGTCCTTTGCGTTCACAGCTTTCCTAATTTTCTCGATCACCTCGTCTCCAGTTTCTAAATTGTCGGTCGAGGTTACAATTATGGAGTGGAGGGCTGTGTGCTCAGGAACAATATTTTTAGGGACGGTGGCTGCAACACTTGCATACGTGGCTCTATTTTCTACAATTAGTCTTCCAGTCTCTAACTCTTTCTTTAATTCTTCCATTTTTTGATTATTTTCTTGAATTAATTTTGCGTGTTGCTCTATTACTTGAGTCAGATGGTCTTGCTTTCTTTCGTCATTATCTTCCTGTACTACTCTTTCTGTCTGTATCCTTTCAATAACGTTACTGTTATCTGTACTTTTAACTGTCAATTTCGCGTTCTCGGCCTCCTTCACTAGTTGGAACAATCTTTCCACCGCCTGTGTGACATCCGTCTTGATGTCAGCTCGTAAGTTGCGGGACTCTCCCAGAGCTGTTTTTGCCTTCCTGATACAGGCGCGTGCCTCCGTCACTCTATCGGGGTATTCCCTTTTTTGTTTTGGGGAGATGATTGTTGCCTCTGTGGACATTCTGCGTGCTGGTAGTTTGGCCTCAGTTGTGGCAGTCTTTATTTTTAGCTTTAATTGTGCTGCCGGTATTGTTTTCTGTGGAGAGTTCGAGGGTTTTTGCGTATTTTTCGACGCCTCCCATTCTCCTATACTCTTCCTCACATTTGAGGATTGCATCGGTTCCGTTGAGGTACCAGCCCTTTCGTCATCATTGGGAGATCCGTGGGAGCTCGTCATTTTTTTGATCGGGGTTCTAATTCCGAACATTTTCTGTGGTCACAGGGACGCGTCGTTAATTTCGTCAAAAATAATATTTTCAGACTTTTATGGTCAAATGTAAAAATATGAGTAAAATATGTTTGAAAAGAAACAACATAAAATAATATCAAAGATATACCGCTCTATATAGATTCCGTCCTTATATTATAACGAAAAACTACGTTACCACTGGCAGGAGGCACTGATGATTTTAAAAACCGTTTATTTTCCCTGCTTCGTAATACCAAAAGGTATTTTTCTAGCCAGAAGGGCTAAAAACACAATTTAATTTTTTTATAAAAATGGAAAAGTTTACCTGGCCAGTGACTACAGGGTGGGTGGGAGGGCAAATTTTTGAAGTTCTATGTGAGCTAGGCTCGCGTGCGAGGTGTCAAAAGACGCGTCTCGGCGCGGGCTAACTATCTGTAAGGTTATTGGAATTTTGACTGAACAAAAATTTTGAATTTTGCAGAAAAAACGGGTTTTTGACCAAAATGTGAGTAAAAACCTGCAATAACACCGCCGAAACGGGACTCGAACTCGCTGAACGCGCGCCGGAGTGCAGGTAAGGCAGGTAAGTAACTATTGAAACTATAAAAACGTAGATTTAGATTAGAATTTTGAAGATAAAAATTTATAAAGTATTTTCAAAGGGATTTTTTACTGAAAATTTTACAAGTCAATATACGAAAAACGTTTTTCGCAGATTCGTCAATTTTCACCAGTGGGAAAGTTAAACGGAGCCTAGAAACGATTAATTTTGCTGAAAACAGCTTCAAAATGCGTCACCGGGATGCAAAGATATAGCGATTTGATGATTTTATACTATCCCTTAGGTGGATTTCGTCGGTTAGTGAAAATACCAAATGCAAAAAATTTTTGAAGTTCTATGTGAGCTAGGCTCGCGTGCGAGGTGTCAAAAGACGCGTCTCGGCGCGGGCTAACTATCTGTAAGGTTATTGGAATTTTGACTGAACAAAAATTTTGAATTTTGCAGAAAAAACGGGTTTTTGACCAAAATGTGAGTAAAAACCTGCAATAACACCGCCGAAACGGGACTCGAACTCGCTGAACGCGCGCCGGAGTGCAGGTAAGGCAGGTAAGTAACTATTGAAACTATAAAAACGTAGATTTAGATTAGAATTTTGAAGATAAAAATTTATAAAGTATTTTCAAAGGGATTTTTTACTGAAAATTTTACAAGTCAATATACGAAAAATGTTTTTCGCAGATTCGTCAATTTTCACCAGTGGGAAAGTTAAACGGAGCCTAGAAACGATTAATTTTGCTGAAAACAGCTTCAAAATGCGTCACCGGGATGCAAAGTTATAATGATTTGATGATTTTGTACTATCCCTTAGGTGGATTTCGTCGGTTAGTGAAAATACCAAATGCAAAAAATTTTTGAAGTTCTATGTGAGCTAGGCTCGCGTGCGAGGTGTCAAAAGACGCGTCTCGGCGCGGGCTAACTATCTGTAAGGTTATTGGAATTTTGACTGAACAAAAATTTTGAATTTTGCAGAAAAAACGGGTTTTTGACCAAAATGTGAGTAAAAACCTGCAATAACACCGCCGAAACGGGACTCGAACTCGCTGAACGCGCGCCGGAGTGCAGGTAAGGCAGGTAAGTAACTATTGAAACTATAAAAACGTAGATTTAGATTAGAATTTTGAAGATAAAAATTTATAAAGTATTTTCAAAGGGATTTTTTACTGAAAATTTTACAAGTCAATATACGAAAAACGTTTTTCGCAGATTCGTCAATTTTCACCAGTGGGAAAGTTAAACGGAGCCTAGAAACGATTAATTTTGCTGAAAACAGCTTCAAAATGCGTCACCGGGATGCAAAGATATAGCGATTTGATGATTTTATACTATCCCTTAGGTGGATTTCGTCGGTTAGTGAAAATACCAAATGCAAAAAATTTTTGAAGTTCTATGTGAGCTAGGCTCGCGTGCGAGGTGTCAAAAGACGCGTCTCGGCGCGGGCTAACTATCTGTAAGGTTATTGGAATTTTGACTGAACAAAAATTTTGAATTTTGCAGAAAAAACGGGTTTTTGACCAAAATGTGAGTAAAAACCTGCAATAACACCGCCGAAACGGGACTCGAACTCGCTGAACGCGCGCCGGAGTGCAGGTAAGGCAGGTAAGTAACTATTGAAACTATAAAAACGTAGATTTAGATTAGAATTTTGAAGATAAAAATTTATAAAGTATTTTCAAAGGGATTTTTTACTGAAAATTTTACAAGTCAATATACGAAAAACGTTTTTCGCAGATTCGTCAATTTTCACCAGTGGGAAAGTTAAACGGAGCCTAGAAACGATTAATTTTGCTGAAAACAGCTTCAAAATGCGTCACCGGGATGCAAAGATATAGCGATTTGATGATTTTATACTATCCCTTAGGTGGATTTCGTCGGTTAGTGAAAATACCAAATGCAAAAAATTTTTGAAGTTCTATGTGAGCTAGGCTCGCGTGCGAGGTGTCAAAAGACGCGTCTCGGCGCGGGCTAACTATCTGTAAGGTTATTGGAATTTTGACTGAACAAAAATTTTGAATTTTGCAGAAAAAACGGGTTTTTGACCAAAATGTGAGTAAAAACCTGCAATAACACCGCCGAAACGGGACTCGAACTCGCTGAACGCGCGCCGGAGTGCAGGTAAGGCAGGTAAGTAACTATTGAAACTATAAAAACGTAGATTTAGATTAGAATTTTGAAGATAAAAATTTATAAAGTATTTTCAAAGGGATTTTTTACTGAAAATTTTACAAGTCAATATACGAAAAACGTTTTTCGCAGATTCGTCAATTTTCACCAGTGGGAAAGTTAAACGGAGCCTAGAAACGATTAATTTTGCTGAAAACAGCTTCAAAATGCGTCACCGGGATGCAAAGATATAGCGATTTGATGATTTTATACTATCCCTTAGGTGGATTTCGTCGGTTAGTGAAAATACCAAATGCAAAAAATTTTTGAAGTTCTATGTGAGCTAGGCTCGCGTGCGAGGTGTCAAAAGACGCGTCTCGGCGCGGGCTAACTATCTGTAAGGTTATTGGAATTTTGACTGAACAAAAATTTTGAATTTTGCAGAAAAAACGGGTTTTTGACCAAAATGTGAGTAAAAACCTGCAATAACACCGCCGAAACGGGACTCGAACTCGCTGAACGCGCGCCGGAGTGCAGG
>OX438673.1:19982447-19993161 GCA_949316385.1 Globia sparganii
TTAGGTTTTTTTTTTTTTTTTTTTTTTTTTTTGTTTTGGCAGGAGTGGGAAATCCTCATGGACGCCCAGACTGTCCCACTGGTGAGCCAGTCTGGGCAGTGCCGGACTCTTACCGGCTAAAACCACACTCCTGCCTTTGCTAAGTGTCCCTCTGACATGATCAGAGACCTTATTTATCTTTGTATTTTGTCTGTGGTCTTTCTTTAATTTTTAGTTTTGACAATCCTTTTGTAGCAAGTGATGAGATCCTGCTGGCAGCCGCCACACTTCAACTCTGCTTTCAACTTTGCATATTCTTTGATTTACATCATAATTTTACTATATATATACTTGTACACACATTATACATTTATGGCTATCCTAATATATTTTCAATATATTATATAGACATAGTTGCTTATTCTTTTCTGTTTTTTTTTTTTTTTTTTTTAGTTCTGTTCCCTATTGTATCTATTCTTACTAATTTGATAAAATATGTTTGTTTACTTTTTCTCAATTTTGTCAGACTCACTGCTGTTATTCCACCTATAATTTCTTTTTCTACTCTCACCGCCTCGTACTCCAAATTCCACTTTCGGCTACGGTACCGCTTGACAACTTCTGGTCTCCAGACTGGTGCAGCGGTCCAACTGCGGCTTTTCAAGGCGCTGTACTCCTTTTCCATACTCACAATCTTATTCAACCACAACGGCAAGGTAGGTTTGTGTATAATTTTAAATGAATTTATTTTGGTGTCCGCATTTGATTGGGCCAATTTCTCATGAAATTGGCTCCAATTCAATTGGTATGTATTATTAGTTCTATTATTTTTTACCTTTATAACTTTGAGGATCCGAATATTAATTTTGAAAGCTATACCGTTGTGGTTTTTTACACTTAGAAAAGCAGGCTGCACCCTAGCAATACGCCACCGACAGGCGTGCCAGTGCGTCCCATTTGACGCGCACTGGGCACTCACTGTCGAAGGCGTTGTGGTCAGTCCGCTCTTGTTTGGCTAACAGACAATTGTGGCACTTCGGGGCCGCCTCAGCCAGTCGCAGCGGACAATCGGCTCGCATGTGGGGCTCGCCACAGTGGATGCAGAGGTCGGCGGGCTGCGTGCACAGTTTACGACTGTGGCCGAAACGCAAACAGCGAGTGCACTGCACCAGTGGTGACTGATCCATAACTCGCACTCGCTGTAGATCAATGTGCACGCGACCCGCCATAGTCAGCCTCTGCCACACCGTAGGTGATACCTGCAGGATGACATGGCACATGTGGGGGTTCCTCGTCTTTCGACGGTACTTTACCCCCAGTCTTAAATCTTCCGCAGGTACGTCCCCGATCAGGTGGGTATTTTGCCGCTGTAGAGCTTCTATTGGTTAGGTTAGGTTAGGTTAGGTTAGGTTAGGTTAGGTTAGGTTAGGTTAGGTTAGGTTAGGTTAGGTTAGGTTAGGTTAGGTTAGGTTAGGTTAGGTTAGGTTAGGTTTTTTTTTTTTTTTTTTTTTTTTTTTTAATAGGCGCCTACCGCTCCTTGTAAGGCGGAGTCTTCGAGCTAGTTGTACCTCGGACATAGTCTGAGACCTTAATTACTTATTTTTGTTACGTTCTTTCAATTTTCCAAAAAAAAATATATATTTAATCTTATATTTAGTACATTTCCTATTTTACTTTTGATTACAGCCTTTTATCAATACAAACATTTTCATCCTCATCCTTATATAATTTATCCTTTTTCTTATATCTTACATTCTTAGATGCTTTTTGTGTATGCTATTCCAAAAATTTTTTAACCACATTTTAGTTTTGTTATATCTGTTTATTTCTAATATACTCCGGACATTTTCAACGACCTGTATCAATATGCTACTGTTATATATTATATACAAATATGAATCCTAAGCATATATTCGTTTACTTATTCCTTAAAATAGTTTTGTTAGCTATCTTTACGCAAAATTCAATAAACTTATCTCTTGTAACCTTTTTTGTTATTAATTCATTAAAATTTTCAATCTTTATTTCTAATCCCAATTCCTGTTCAATTTCGTATCTTTCCGGACCGTAGACTGGGCAGTCGGTCAATATATGTACCACTGTTTCCTGTTTTTCAGAGCCACATATACACGATGGGCTCTCTTTGCACCTAAACCTGTTTAGGTATTCCGAGAACCCACCGTGCCCTGTTAATATTTGTGTCAGTGTTCCTATCGGTTTCAGTGTTTTTATATATCTAAAGGCTTGGATGGCATCCGGGAAAAATAATTTTGTTACGCCGGCTGCTTCTTCGGATCTGTATCTCCGATTCCATTCGTCAAGCGTGTCGGCACGGATCTGCTGCTTGACGAATGAAATCGGACATTGCTCATAGTCGGGTTTGGTTTTTGCCGTAAGGGCGGCGTTCTTGGCCAGCTGATCTGCTCTTTCATTCCCCTCCAGTCCTGCGTGAGCTTTGATCCAAAAAAGTTCAACTTTTTTGGATTGATCCTTACACTGACGCAGGTTTTCTCGGATTTCCACTGCGAGGGGATGAAGAGAGCGATGGTTGGTGACCGCTTCCAGCGACGACTTAGAGTCGCTGTATACGCCGAAACTGTGTCTTGGGCTGCGCAAGATTTCTCTTGTAGCCTTGCATATAGCCAGCAATTCAGCCTGGAAGACGGTACAGTGGGACGACAGCTTAAGTTTTTGGGTTTTGGTTTCAGCATCATTGCTCCAATGAGACAATGATGCCCCAACCTTGCCCTCGATCTTGCTGCCGTCCGTATATATCCGCACTGCTTGAGTGCAGTGGTTGTTGTGTTGCTCCTGGTCTGCCAGGCATATGAACTGCAGGCTTATATGTTTGGCTGGGTGAGGAATTCTGTCGAACGCGGTACGTCGCTCAACCTCCCTATCTCCCAGTGCTGGCCGAGGTACCCCCCTCCTTGCCTCATACAGGGCCGCTGCCTCTTGTATTCGGAGGTCAAGGGGAAGTATCCCAGCCAGCACTAGTGCTGAGTTTAAGGAGACTGTGCGATAGGATTTGCACAGTTTCTGGGCAAATCCCCTTTGGACCGCGTTTAACTGCTTGCGCACCATCATCTTTTCGGTTGCTGGTGCCCACGCACTCGCCGCATACAGGATTGTTGGTTCAACTACTGCCGTATAGATGGAGCGTATGACATCCGGATTGAGTCCCCAGCTGATCCTGGCTGCCCTCGACAACTGCTTGTACAGGTTTAATGCCTTTTTGCATACATTAGATGCATGGGCATTAAACGTTAGCTTGTTGTCGATGGTCAGCCCTAGGACTTTGATTTCCCGCGACATACCAATGTCGACCCCGCCCATGCTCAACAGCGGGGTGTCATATTTAAGTTTCCGCGTAACTATCATTGCGTTCGTTTTTTGCGGCGCAAATCTTAACTTGTTTCTGACTCCCCACTGGTGAACATATTCGAGAGCGCCATTGGCACGTCGCTGGACTTCCGTCGCTGAGTCCCCATCGAATACTAAAACTACGTCATCAGCGAAGGCTTGGCAGTAGTCTCCCCTTTGTACCAGGCCTTTCAATAGGGGGTCAAGAAGTAGGTTCCAAAGAATCGGACCCCCTATCGATCCTTGCACGCAGCCTTTGTTCGTTGCCCTGGTGACCTCCTGTCCCGCATATCTCACCCTGACCTTCCTGTGTTCTAGGTAACTGTCCATCACTCTTCTGACGTTTACCGGACATTTTGTTTTCGCCAACCCGGTTTTTATGGCCGGCCACCATGCGCTATCAAAGGCTCCCTCTATGTCCAGCGATATCATAACGATCAATTTTTTGTCTTTTAATTTTCTGCGTATGAGTTCTAGCAGGTCATAGAGGGAGTCTTCGGTGCTTTTCTGTGGCATAAACCCATATTGGCGTGTACTGAGTCCGGGTATGATGTGCCATTTGACCCTACCTATAAGCATTTTCTCCAGAACTTTTCCCATCACTGGTAACAGTCCTATTGGCCTATATGATTTAGGAGCTGTATAGCTCTCCTTCCCAGGTTTCCTCAGGATGACTACTGTCGCTTCCTTCCAGATCCTCGGGAAGTAACCCAGCTCTAGGCATTTGTTTGCCAGTGATAGGAAGAGCTCTGGATCGTGGTTTATAGTTTGCTGGCAGATATCGGCCGTGAGGCCGTCTGCCCCGGGAGCTTTTTTAGGGTTGAAGCTGCGTATGGCTGCGTTCAGCTCTTCCTGGGTAAACGGTGGGTCATGTTCTTCATCATGACCCATCTCGTTTACTTTTTCGGCTTCCGTCCTGATACGCCTGTGATCCTCGCTGTCTTCTTCCTTCTTGTCCTCGGGGTAAAATGTTTCCGCCAGCAATGTGGCAGATTCTAGGTGGTTCAATGTTTTACCCTCCTTGGTCAGGGGCAGATCCTCCTGTCTTTTTCTAGTCCTTCCTATTACCCTATAAATACCCTCCCAGAGTCCCTCTTTGTCCTGTTTTCCACAGAAGCTTTTCCAGCTTTCTGTTTGGGCTGCTCTTTCCGCTTTCTCATATTCTTCTTTCTTTTGCAGGTATTCCCCGACAACTTTCGCCCTCCGGATCGGCGCTGCACAGCGGACTCTGCGCTTCTTAGTGGCGACCTCCTTTTTCATCATGGCGAGCTCATTAGACCACCAAGGTAATTTAATTTTATTATTTGATTTTAACTTTGGTATACTTATATTAGATGCTTCTACTATTACATTTATGTATAATTCAATTTTAATTTCTAAGTCTGTTTTGTTGTTAATGTCATCTATTTCAATTTTTATTATTTTGTTTTCCTCTAGCAACTGGCCCAATTTCTCACGAAATTGGTCCCAGTTTGCTTTTTTACTATTAAATATTCTGGTTGTTCTAACTATATCTAACCCCTTTGCCCTTTCCAGTTTAATTTTAAAAAGAATGGTGTTGTGGTCAGAGCTCGTCATGCTTTCGTCCACTCTCCAATTCTCGACCAGGTCGAGCAGATCCGCCGTGCATGCCGTGATGTCCACATAGCTGGTGTACAGCGAAGTTCCCCTCACTGTGTGGAATGTCGGTGTGTCGCCGGAGTTTAACACCTGCAATCCCATCTCTTCCAGAGCACCCGCCATTTCGACCCCTCTTTGGTCGATTTTGCTGCTGCCCCACCAAGAGTTTTTGGCATTTGCGTCTCCACCCAGGATGATTCTCTGGCCGAAGATCTTCTCTATTTTGGTAAGCTGCTCCAGGTATGGCCCTATCGGGGTTGGTTTCGGTTCTAGGTAGAATGAGACCACCACGATCTCCCAGGCTCTTGTCTTCATCTTCACCACTGTGATGTTGGGCGTGGTGAGGTTCGGACACTGGACAACGTCTATATTGCCGTCGAAGACTGCGATAGCGGTTTTGATGACGCCGTCTCCATCGCCGGTATGCTGGTATATTCTAGCACCGTGGTAGTCTTTCATTCTACCCAGACTTCCGATGTACGGCTCCTGGAGCAGTGCAAAAGCCACCCCCTTTTTGTGAGCATCAAGCATAATCTCAGTTGTAGCCAGAGCCTTCCTCTGCAGATTTGCTTGTGCCACGAGGTATGGCCTTTTTTGGGAGACAGAGTTTCCTCCTGGGACCACCTTAGCAATATGCCACCCTTGACCTTGCTATCGCATCCCATTTTGCTCTGACGGGGCAATCCTGACTAAAAGCATTGTGGGCCGTTTTTTCTAACTTTGAACGCACGCAGTTGCAACATGACGGGGCCGCACCTTCAAGCCAGTCGGGGCACTCTGCCCTCATGTGAGATCCCCCGCAATGACTGCACTTGGCCTGGGTCTCCTGGCAAAAACGCCTACCATGTCCATAGCCCAGGCATAGCGAGCACTGTACAATCGGAGACTGGTCGGCCACTTTTATCCTCTGTAGGTCAATGAGGACCGACTCAGTTTCTGTCAGTCTCTGCCACATTTTGGGGGACACTCTCATTACAACGTGACACGTGTGGGGATTTCTGGTACGTTTTTTGTATGCTATTTCTAATCTATTTTCTTGCGCATCCAGGTTTGTAAATATTTTCTTGTTTTGATTTTTCAAAGCACTAATGATGTCCCCGTCACTGTTGCAACTTAGTACGTCCTTCAGGACAACAAGGGGGTCTCTGTTTTGAATATTTTCCACGTTTAGGCTTTCATCTGTTTCTATTATTTTATTTTTAACTCGCTCTCTTTCTTCATCTGTTTTGCAGCCGATTATTACTTTCCGATCTTTGGCTTTTCTTATTTTCTCTACCTCGAATCCTCCTTCCTTTGCATTAACTGCTTTTCTGATCCTGTCCATGACCTCTTCTCCCGTTTCCTGATCGTCATTCGCGGTTACTATAAAAGAGTGTAGAGCTGTCTGCACCGGGAGCCGCTTACCAATAGGAGTCGCGGCTACACCGGCGTAGGACCTCTTTTCCGTTTTTCTTATCTGCTCATTTAGCTGCCCCATGCATTCAGTATTCTCTTTTATGAGGTCAGCGTGCTCTTTCAGTTTCCCGATGAGATCTACGATCTCTTTATTTCCTTCTTCCTTTCTTTCTGTTTTTCCGCTCTGCACCGCTTTCTGTCCAGAAGGGACAGAAAGCGGTGTGTCTCTTTGTAATTCTCTACTCTTTTCCTTTTCGGCCTCTGCCTCCTTAACAAGCTGGAAAAGTCTTTCCAGTGCCTGGATGACCTCTGTTTTAATTTCCGTCTTTGTATTTCGGGAGTTTCCCATATGTATTTTTGCTTTCAGGAGGCAGGCTCGTGCTTCAGAGACCCTGTTTGCAAATTGGGGTGTTTTGTTCTTCACTACAGGGAGACCACCGTCCGACTCCGTTGATGTTCCCTGTGTGGCTCGTTTTTCCTCTTGGGAGTTTAGGTTCTTCACTTCCAATGTTTTGGGGTCTGCCGAAAAAGAAGAGAATAAGGATGAGGATTCTTTGGGTGTCATAGTCTGTGATGTCTTTTGAGCCAGAGTCTGCGATTTCCCAGCTTCCGAGTCTCCAGTAGTTTCCCTAGCCGTTGAGGCCATTATTGGTTCTTCTTCAGGCAATGTAATTTTTATAAAGGTCTTGTTTCCCACAGGTGATTTTGCAGGACCCCTGTTGTCCATTTTTTCTTTTGCCGGTGTTCTAAACATGTTTATTGTCCGAGGGGCGCCTTAGATATCAAAGTTTTTTGTATAATTTAATCACATAAAAAAATATAATAAAATTGGAACTTATATTTAAGATTTCTACTTTGTAAAGAAGTAGAAATTTGTATAAATTTGTATAAAGATTAAATATAAAAATAGGATTGTGTAAAATAAAATAATATAAAAATAAAAATATAAGTCAGTCAGATTAGTTTATATCTAAAAATTTTAATAAATCTTGTGTTTAGAAATGTTTTAAAAATTTCAGTCAGTGCTTGATAGTTCTTAATCAGACTGTTCGCCTTAAAAGGCGGTCCGTAATCTCGGCCAGCAGCAGACTATTACAGTCAAACTTACTTATCTGCGTCAAAAAGAAACAGTCAAGTATCCCTTTAGGATTTAGTCACACCAAGTCTGTCTTGGCCGGGAAGGTATAATTTTAGCGCTTTTATTTATTTTTACTTATTTTATAATTTCCTACGGTATAAACACCCCTCTAATAGAAGAGCTGTCAACAATAAAAACAGGTCGCACTATTCAAGGTGTTAGTCCGTTAACTATCTTATGTCTATGTCCCACGCACAGTATACGCCGCAACACTTTTCACTTTTCCGATAAATATGGGGATTAAAATTATTTAATTGCTTATATAATTATGATTTATATGCTTTTTGAGACGTTTATGATCCTAAAACCCGTTTATTTTCCTGGGGTTGTAATGAAAGATGGGGTCTTTGCAGCCAAAAGAATTAAAATCACAAAACAATTTTTTGTTGAGACTCAAAAGTCTACCTGCCCAGTCACTAAAGGGTGGGTGGGAGGGCAAATTTTTGAAGTTCTATGTGAGCTAGGCTCGCGTGCGAGGTGTCAAAAGACGCGTCTTGGCGCGGGCTAACTATCTGTAAGGTTATTGGAATTTTGACTGAACAAAAATTTTGAATTTTGCAGAAAAAACGGGTTTTTCGACCAAAATGTGAGTAAAAACCTGCAATAACACCGCCGAAACGGGACTCGAACTCGCTGAACGCGCGCCGGAGTGCAGGTAAGGCAGGTAAGTAACTATTGAAACTATAAAAACGTAGATTTAGATTAGAATTTTGAAGATAAAAATTTATAAAGTATTTTCAAAGGGATTTTTTACTGAAAATTTTACAAGTCAATATACGAAAAATGTTTTTCGCAGATTCGTCAATTTTCACCAGTGGGAAAGTTAAACGGAGCCTAGAAACGATTAATTTTGCTGAAAACAGCTTCAAAATGCGTCACCGGGATGCAAAGATATAGCGATTTGATGATTTTGTACTATCCCTTAGGTGGATTTCGTCTGTTAGTGAAAATACCAAATGCAAAAAATTTTTGAAGTTCTATGTGAGCTAGGCTCGCGTGCGAGGTGTCAAAAGACGCGTCTTGGCGCGGGCTAACTATCTGTAAGGTTATTGGAATTTTGACTGAACAAAAATTTTGAATTTTGCAGAAAAAACGGGTTTTTCGACCAAAATGTGAGTAAAAACCTGCAATAACACCGCCGAAACGGGACTCGAACTCGCTGAACGCGCGCCGGAGTGCAGGTAAGGCAGGTAAGTAACTATTGAAACTATAAAAACGTAGATTTAGATTAGAATTTTGAAGATAAAAATTTATAAAGTATTTTCAAAGGGATTTTTTACTGAAAATTTTACAAGTCAATATACGAAAAATGTTTTTCGCAGATTCGTCAATTTTCACCAGTGGGAAAGTTAAACGGAGCCTAGAAACGATTAATTTTGCTGAAAACAGCTTCAAAATGCGTCACCGGGATGCAAAGATATAGCGATTTGATGATTTTGTACTATCCCTTAGGTGGATTTCGTCTGTTAGTGAAAATACCAAATGCAAAAAATTTTTGAAGTTCTATGTGAGCTAGGCTCGCGTGCGAGGTGTCAAAAGACGCGTCTTGGCGCGGGCTAACTATCTGTAAGGTTATTGGAATTTTGACTGAACAAAAATTTTGAATTTTGCAGAAAAAACGGGTTTTTCGACCAAAATGTGAGTAAAAACCTGCAATAACACCGCCGAAACGGGACTCGAACTCGCTGAACGCGCGCCGGAGTGCAGGTAAGGCAGGTAAGTAACTATTGAAACTATAAAAACGTAGATTTAGATTAGAATTTTGAAGATAAAAATTTATAAAGTATTTTCAAAGGGATTTTTTACTGAAAATTTTACAAGTCAATATACGAAAAATGTTTTTCGCAGATTCGTCAATTTTCACCAGTGGGAAAGTTAAACGGAGCCTAGAAACGATTAATTTTGCTGAAAACAGCTTCAAAATGCGTCACCGGGATGCAAAGATATAGCGATTTGATGATTTTGTACTATCCCTTAGGTGGATTTCGTCTGTTAGTGAAAATACCAAATGCAAAAAATTTTTGAAGTTCTATGTGAGCTAGGCTCGCGTGCGAGGTGTCAAAAGACGCGTCTTGGCGCGGGCTAACTATCTGTAAGGTTATTGGAATTTTGACTGAACAAAAATTTTGAATTTTGCAGAAAAAACGGGTTTTTCGACCAAAATGTGAGTAAAAACCTGCAATAACACCGCCGAAACGGGACTCGAACTCGCTGAACGCGCGCCGGAGTGCAGGTAAGGCAGGTAAGTAACTATTGAAACTATAAAAACGTAGATTTAGATTAGAATTTTGAAGATAAAAATTTATAAAGTATTTTCAAAGGGATTTTTTACTGAAAATTTTACAAGTCAATATACGAAAAATGTTTTTCGCAGATTCGTCAATTTTCACCAGTGGGAAAGTTAAACGGAGCCTAGAAACGATTAATTTTGCTGAAAACAGCTTCAAAATGCGTCACCGGGATGCAAAGATATAGCGATTTGATGATTTTGTACTATCCCTTAGGTGGATTTCGTCTGTTAGTGAAAATACCAAATGCAAAAAATTTTTGAAGTTCTATGTGAGCTAGGCTCGCGTGCGAGGTGTCAAAAGACGCGTCTTGGCGCGGGCTAACTATCTGTAAGGTTATTGGAATTTTGACTGAACAAAAATTTTGAATTTTGCAGAAAAAACGGGTTTTTCGACCAAAATGTGAGTAAAAACCTGCAATAACACCGCCGAAACGGGACTCGAACTCGCTGAACGCGCGCCGGAGTGCAGGTAAGGCAGGTAAGTAACTATTGAAACTATAAAAACGTAGATTTAGATTAGAATTTTGAAGATAAAAATTTATAAAGTATTTTCAAAGGGATTTTTTACTGAAAATTTTACAAGTCAATATACGAAAAATGTTTTTCGCAGATTCGTCAATTTTCACCAGTGGGAAAGTTAAACGGAGCCTAGAAACGATTAATTTTGCTGAAAACAGCTTCAAAATGCGTCACCGGGATGCAAAGATATAGCGATTTGATGATTTTGTACTATCCCTTAGGTGGATTTCGTCTGTTAGTGAAAATACCAAATGCAAAAAATTTTTGAAGTTCTATGTGAGCTAGGCTCGCGTGCGAGGTGTCAAAAGACGCGTCTTGGCGCGGGCTAACTATCTGTAAGGTTATTGGAATTTTGACTGAACAAAAATTTTGAATTTTGCAGAAAAAACGGGTTTTTCGACCAAAATGTG